>OX596380.1:41804185-41821685 GCA_951394425.1 Tipula unca | reverse complement strand
ATCAGCAAAGATACGACGTTTATGGTGATCGACCGGCTTGAGTGCTTGTGTTAACTGAACTTTAAATGCCTTAAGACCTAAGTCTTTATGCAAAATACGGTGTAATGTCGTTTGTGGAATGTCTAATTCCAAAGATCGACGAGGAATCGACAAACCTGGGTTTTCTTCAATACTACGGGCTACAGCAGCAATATTCTCAGTTGTTCTTGAGCGACGCACACGGTTTCGATTCTTCATATCACTAACTTGTCCCAACAGCTCAAATTTTTCCACTAGTTTCACTATTGCTGGCCAAGAAGTTGCTTCACGACGACCAAAAATTTGCGAACTGTGACTGCAAAATTTCACAATTTTGCGTGTATCGTATTGTCAAATGTCAAAAGGAGACAGCTTCAAAAATTGACAGCTGCCCAAATAGCAGGCTATTCAAAATGACACCTCTTATTGGTATACCCTTTAGAAGAATTCTCAAGTGCGTATTATGATTTTGGCTGCTGATCCAAATTAACAAAAACATTTCTATTTATTTATAGGCTTTAGTGCTAGTAGACTATCGAAACCGATAGTACAACTTCTACGTGATATTTATTTCGGTACAGTTTCCCCATATGGGAATTTATAACATCAGTATTACTGAAAAATTAATTTTCAACTTTTATAAAATAAATAATAATAATTATAACAGTTTTAAAAGGCCATTACTGGCCCCTTACTGTGTCAACAATTTTGCTCCAACGAAACCGTGAGCGTGTTCTTCATATTATCTTAGACAATCTGAAGAAGCCAAGTCGTTTTCGTAGAGCCATTGTCGCCTGCCTTTCAGAAATTGCTACAAAATTTATTCCGTGTCAGCAACCGAGCCAGCGTACTCCCTGAGATCTTTCTTCATGTACAATATCGGAGATCTTCATCAGATCTCTGATCTCGATACTGTACAGACCTCGGTATGTACCAACTACTTCGTGTTTGGGGTGTAAATCACACACTTCTCTCAAATGTAAGGAGCCATCTCTAGTACTCGTCCGTCAGCGCCCAATTTTCACATCCATACATAATAAGGGGCCCGCTCAACGATTTGTAATCCTGCAGTCTCACGGGACGTGATAGGTGTTTAGACATTTTGGAGTAGCCTTAGAGGATACAAAGAACGTGGGTGATAAGAGAACCCAAATATTTGAACCTTTTCGCTCCCTCAAACGTGTATTGGCCACTAGTAAAATCTGGTGGGTCATTGTCCCTCTACCCAGAGATTATGTAATTCGTTTTGGACTCATTGATCTCGAGTTCAACGGGAGCTGAAAACTATACAAGTGGATCAAGTATTTCGTTCACTCCGTTGCTATTCAGTTCAAACACACATATGACATCTGCATATGCAAGCACCTAATTGGACTGGCGATATAAGATGTTGCGCTGTGGTGTTTGAATTTTACGAAAGATTTTAGAAATTTACACGTGGTCATTTTGACTGCGGGTGTCCATGTTTCCAAATGGATCTATTTGTGAGGGAAGAATGTGCCTGCTACTCTAACATCAGCAATTGCACATTACATCATTCTGTCACCATTATCGGTTGCAGTTTCGTGTCACAAGTGCGAACCTATATCTTCCAAGTCATTATAAAATGAGTCTTTATCTTGAGGCTTGCTGACTTCTGAGAGTGGATAACTTCAACGTGTAGCCCTGGGGTACATGGTCTCCACTTTTAGGAAACTCCAGAGAGTTTCTTGAAGAGCAACAAGTTCCAGCGAGTAATTAGGCCTAACAACGCGCCTGGCTTCCTTTCCTGGCTTATAAACAGAATGTTTTTTTACGGATGTGGGTCATCCCAGCGATCTAACCGTTTAGTCGAGGTATGTGAGTGCGCCTTAATCACAGGGGTATCAAATAAACATTTAGTTTAAAAGAATACTTCTGACTGTGACTTTTGAGTTTTAAGAACCCTACATATTACTAAAAATTATGGAAACCTAGAACTTTGAATATGTGCATATTTTGAAATTACCAGCATTTGTGTTAGTATGGGTAATTTAATTTTAAAACTAAATATAGTGATCAAAATAGTGAATATGAAATTTTTGGAAAATACACTGCCCCAAAAAAATAAAACGCAACAGGAAAATTGTTCGTTAAAATTCTTAATTGTTAAATGCTTGTACCTTACATAATGAAAAATTGCATTAAAAAAAATAGTTCGTGGTAAACTGAAGAAAATCTTTTCTGCTTTCTGATGCTTTCGGATTCATTTTCAACGATCAATGAAATTAACTAATTATTCATTCATACAACAAGTAATTGCATTTTTAGCAGAAACGTTAACAAGGCGTATAAATGTTAACAAGATTTGGGTTATGGATATCCATTTTTTATTATTTTGTGTGCTTTTATCACTGTTTAATTAATGTATATAAATAAAACTATTTTTTATTTTATTTTATTTTTATTTTTCTTCCTTTTTGTGATAATATTTTTTTTTTTTTTTTTTTTTTTTTTTGTTTTTAGTTTTTAATTTTAAATATCGATTTCGGATGTCTCCTTCTTCAGTTTTTTAAAATTCTGAAGAAGGAAATTTTGAATTTTAAAAAACTAAAGAAGGAGACATCCGAAATCGATATTTAAAATTTAAAAAAAAAAAAACAAAAAAAAAAAAAAAACAAAAAAAAAAATATTATCACAAAAAGGAAGAAAATAAAAATATAATAAAATAAAAAATAGTTTTATTTATTTACATTAAGTTAACAAGAGTATAATAATTTTAAGCACTCAAAGTACGAAAGAATTACAACTAGCTATAGTAACTACCTATATAGTGCTAACATTATTTAAAAATAAAAATGTATCGCATAGTTTCTTCCTTGGTCTTGCACTACCAACACTTCGCCCAAAGTACGGTTTTATGTCACGATTTCACTAAAACTGAAATAACACGACATGAAAGTTGTTGTACAGAAATTTGCACAGTCTTATCTGCAAGTTTTATAAAATCTCTACACCATAGTTAATTTGGATTTGCAAATGAATAATTGGGAAAGGTCGTTGACTGTCCCAAAGATACCAGATTTTCCCGGCATCAAAAAGTAGGCAAAATTGCTTTCAGCGTAGCACCAATTATTTTTTTTACAATGCGATATTTTGTCGACAAATGTTCCTGTTACGGTTTTTTTGGCGCAATGAATAAAAATTAATTTTTTGATTACTATATTTTGTAAGGAAATAAAATAAGTTGCTATTCACATGATTTAAACCACAAATGTTTATGAGATATTTATGCTATAGATTTCAGGCTGTATATTATTCTGCGACTTTAGTCCTGCAGTTTTTCAATACTATTTTAACCAAGGCTAAATATTTAACCCAGAATTTCACCATCAGTTAAGCTCGAGTTAAGAATTTGACTTGGAGTAAAAAGCATTGATAACCCCAGATCGGATTGTATTAAATTTCTATATTTACGAGTATAATAACAAATTATGTATAAGTACTTACATCTTCAAGAAGTCCAGCATCAAAACAATTATGTATTTTCATGTCATACAATATTTTTCCACTCTTTTGTGACCGTTCCGTCACGGAATAACAAACTTTACAGTAAAAGTAAATTTCAATGATAAGTACACTGGTACGAAATATGTAATTCAAAATTAATGCATAATTTGGTGCCCCTCCGTCACTAAATGCCATTAATAATTGGAATACATTCATAGCGCACAATAAAAGACCCATCACTATTTGAGAGCAGCTGGGTATTGTAAATGTGCTCGTGAATAGTTTTGAAATTTTCGAAATTTTTCGATGCCAGTAAAATATGCGATATAGTTTTCCAATAGTTTGATGATGTAATGATGACGAAAATATTTTAATTTCATTATTAATCATGGAATACAAGTAATTTATATTTAACATACACGTTAGCAAATTGGTTGAAAATATAGCCGATGTTGTAAAAATTATCATCGATATTACTGCATACAATGTTTCTAGTCGATCGTATTTTTTTAGCACAATTGGTAATGTTTTGCTAGCTATATATATCCACGGTAGAATTACGCCCCGCAAAAGTAAAATTATAAAATATATCGAACTATCATTCTTGTAACTCTTCCTATAGTACTCTTTGAACACCACTCGATTACATTTAATTAGTTTATTAAACATATGGATAATACGATAGCCATAGATTACCGACCAAACATAGTAGCTTTGATTGTGCCAGAAATAGATGATTTGCTGTAAATCAATATCGACAGTGTTTTTAAACGATGAATTACTTATCGGTGAATAAATCTTAACCTCATGTCGATACAAATAGTGTAGATAGTTGTAAACAAGCGATTGTGATGGTATAGATTATGGAAATTTTGGAATGTTCAAACTTTAACTGATGCCTGTCAAATATATAGCTTGACACATCCAATATTTTCGATTCGATATAGAAATATATGAAGAGGTATTTAAAGTATCTGTATCGAAAATTCATTTTTGTTACACTAAAAAGGATTGAACTCGACTGCCGCTATTAAACAACCAAATACTAAACCGTTTGGGAATTAATTATGTAATTTGTAATCGTAAATTAATAATTTATCTAAACGGTAATCATAAATCTATTAATTATAAAAAAACAATTAATTAAACTACAATTGTTTTTGGTGGGGGCGGTTTAACAACTGTTGTCTATAACATAATACAAAACCCTGCTAGCTTTGCTTTCTTTAATATTGTTACGTTTTAGCCTTGTCAATCAAGGTTTGATCACTGGATTGTGGATAAAATAACAAATTTAATTTGTTGTTGTTTTTGACTAACTCCTACCATTTCATCTCGTATTTATACCACATTTTGTAATCTACTTGAATATTCCACTATATTCTTCGAGAAATGTCTATAAGCAACTCCTGTATAGCTAGGCACATATCTAATCTACTATATACAGTTTACATCTACGGTAGTTTCTCTACTCAAATAGAGATGTCACCACAATCGTAACAGTTAACCCTAACTTAGCCTGTTAGTGGCGGTGTACTGCTCTTCCCTTGATGGTTGTGCCGCCTTCGTAAGAAGTCTTTCGCTACAGGTAGTGACGCCATACTAAATCGTCTTCTTCGAAACCACAGTCAGTTACTCGCATACCCCACCCAGCCTTCATTCGATCACCTCCCGAGTGTTGCTCCGACATCATCTTTACGAAGTAACAACTCCAATCTATTGCAACCCATTCCTCCTCACCCACATCCATCACGAAGCAATTCGCCCACTTAAACTTCATACCCAAAATGACTTCATCCGCTATACTTCGAACCAGTAATTTGTGCTGGAACTCAGTTTTGCCAACCGTTATTGTTGCAATATTTTTGCTCGTTATGAATTTACTCTCCTTTGGCTGTTTCCTGAATTAGATTTTCTGGGACAAAGTACTAGCAGCTCCTGTATCGATGGTTATAATACAATTCTTCCCATCACTACTTTCTTTAACTGGTAAACTGCCTCCACCTCATCCCAATCTCGTTACAGGGATGAAGTAACAGTTGACTCTCCGGAGTCCAATTGCTTTTTCATGATCCTGTTCCTCGTTCTGCGCCATAATTCATTCTTTACACAATGCGTCGGAGATTGCGATCCCGCCCGTTTCCACCTTTTTTTCCTACGTGGTCTCGAGCTATGTGACCAGTTCTGTTGCATGCCCAACGTCGTATTTTCCTAATACCTTGGTTTCCAGTCTTACTTCACGGCAATCTCTGGAGATGTGACCCATCTTGCCACATGTACAACATCTTATTCTTCTACCAGCTTCTCAAATCTTGGTACCAACCGCACGATGTTCGTACTGACATCCATTTCACCCATCGCACTTTTAGTGATGGTTTAATGATGGCACATCATATTAATCCACAGCAGTTTATTAATTCACAGCAGCTTCCCGTATCCCCGAATTCTCTATTCCATCAATGAACGCATCCATCTTAATTCTCCCCATATAATCAGTAGACGTATTTGTATGTGCTAAATGTACTAGCCGCTCGACCGCTGTTGAATACTGCTGAAGAGTTTCTCCAAGCTTTTGTTAGCGATTTTTCAATTGCAAACAATATATTTCTCGTTTATGATGACTTTCGTACTTTCTATCCAATGCAAGTGCGTTCATTACTTCGTCATAATTATATCAGCCGTTTCACCTTTTATAGAGCAACTATTAATGTAGGATTTTCACCATTCCAACCATTTTGCTTGACTGCCGTTTCGAATTTAAACTTAAAAATTCCGAATGATCTTGATCCATCGAATATTAGTGGTTTTGGTTTTAATCGCTTGTCCTGGTTGGAAGCTACTTGCGACGCTGTTCCGTTTACTTCGATACATATAGAATCTTCTTCTTTTTGTATCTCTTCAAAGCCTAGAATTTTTTTCTGGAACTTCTCAATATCTGTTTGCACTTTTTCATTTCCGTCAAGAACTCTCTGTTCCAACTCTTGAATGTCTGTCTTTAATTTTACATTACTGTCGAGAACTTTCAGCTGCGAAGCTAGCATGTTTGTTTGTATTTTATGTTCAATTTGTTGAACCAGTGATTGCATTTTCTCTAGTTCTCCATGTGTAAAGTGGTACTCATTTCTTGTAAATTATCATCCAGTTTATTATTGATCTCGCCCATTATTTTCTGACTGGATTGATCCTTTTTCTAATTTAATCGATTACTGGACTGTTCGAGTTTCTGATTTAATTGTCCAATAGCATATATTAACTGCGTCATATCGACATTTTCCTATTGTACTGGGACAGCCCCAACCAGTGCACCATCATCCTCTTTGTAGCCGACTGCTTGGTTCATCGAAACTATTGGTTCATTGTAACTGGCCGGTTCAATACCATCATCTTCCACTTATGATCGGTTGATAAGCAACACCGCGCCATCTCCACCTTTAATAGAATCATTTCTTTACTCACAATCCCAGCTGTCACCAGTTGTTACGTTTTAGCCTTGTCAAACAAGGTTCGATCACTGGATTGTGAATATAACAACCAATTTCATTCTGAACAACATTAATTATTTTACGAAACACAAATCCACTTATTTAAAATATTTCATTTAATTTTTGTAATCATTTTATTACACTTTAATAACCCTTTATTATACACTTTACTAACAGTTAAATTTCACTTTTTACCTCCTACTAAATCTATCACGGTTATAACCCAGCTAACTGACCCCTAACATTTCATCCCACATTTATACCACTAATTATAGCCTCTAAAAATAATCCACTATATTCGAGAAGTGTCTAAACACATATCTAATCGACTATAGTTTACATTTACAATAGTTTCTCTACTCAAATAGAGATGTCACTGCAATCGTAACAATACCATGGGAAAATAATGTCAGTGATCTCATGGAAAATATTAAGGTCACTGACATGTATTAAGATTCTAGTTATTAAAATTAGAATTTAGAATTGGTTGTTACTTACTAACCAAACTTCTAAAAATCACACGATGGATCAAAAATGTAATCGTAAATATAATTAGATTGATCTCCCGCAATCTAAAAGGAGACTGATTTATACATAAGATTAACATGATGACATAATAATCTCTAAATTTAGATAGTTTAATATTCTAATTTCAATATTCAAAATTCCACTGGCAGAAGATGAATTGAAATTTGAAATATCAAATAACATCTTTCGTGTATATTATTATTAGGAATTAAAGAGTTTTGTAATTAATATATGTATACTCACAGAATCAGCAAATCGAATATCTTGACTAACAGTAGACCGCACTGTGTGCAGTAGACGCCCTGCTCGACACGCACTCTCCGAAAACATGTCAAATAATTTCACATACAAACTTAATTGCAGGATAGGCGTCCCAATAACAAAACAACCTAAAATTAACAGTTGAATTCGATCCAGGACTGAACTATCAAGTATCACATAGAATGCATAAAAGGAGATGACCAAAATGTTACCATACAATAGCCAAATTTCCCACGCCATATAAGTACCGTACGTCTGGGTGGTCGAATGTGCTAATTTTGTAATTTTCCGGTGTAATGTCGCCAGTCGATCTAGCTGATCGCATAATATCGGTATTTTATAATTCACTTTATTTAAAAAATCTTCATTGGATTGTACCACAATCGTATTCAGTTCAATATTTATAGCATCATAGAAATGAGTATAGATTAATATGCAGGCTGTATAGTGCGACGTCAAAAAGAGCGAAAGAAATAAACCTTTATTTGTTATCGCCGCCCAAAACCACGATTGATTGTACCCCGATATTACTCGAGTCGACTGCACATTAGCCAGATAGACGATCCACGAAAGAATTATCTCTTTTACCAAAAATATTAAAAAAATCTTGACGCTGATGCGCTCGTATTTGTTCCGAAATATTGCAAAAAATAATTTATTTACTTCGATCGATTTATTCAATAGTTTCACGATACGTGATCCTGTCGTTAAAATTAGAAAAAAATTTAGAAAATTATTCGATAAATCGATGATTTGTAATATTTTTGGAATAAAACTCGGAAGTCGATATTTATTATTATTAGCGATATAGATTTCTAGCTGTTTCCGTTCAACAACAAAGTAATAATTTGTCACAATGCCAAATAGGAAATTATACGTGAACGATGCGATTGAAAATTTAAACTGATTTGCACGATGGGCGTACACGTATGATCCGGAACCGGTGAATATGGTCACGACATACAAATAAAGTCCGATATATTTGAAATATGAGTATTTGAACATGTTTCCAGACAAGAGTTTCATTAATACTATTATTTGTGTATACTATATGAATATCACTAGAGCGATGAATTAATAATTGAAATTAATAGCGTATAATTAGTTTGTGAAACTAATAATATAACTAAATCAACATACATAAATTATCCGGACAAAAATATATTATATAGTGTATACCAAAAATAGAATCAAAATTACAAAATTATATCAATTTTTGTGTTCTCGTCTACAGGTTCTTAATGGATACTTTTTAATTTGACTACAAATGACCTCTCCGGTTGATATTTCAATTTTATGACACCCTGCATATGTACATTATCATTAAATAAATAGTAAAGAAAATTAACAATTAGGTTACGCCATTGCTACTAAACAAATATTTGTTGTTAAACTTTCCACTTTGGCATACACGGTTACCAAACCGCATGGCATTAATTCCTCATCGAAATATATATGTATCTATAAGGCAATAGAATAGTATGTAGATAGAATTAATTAATAAATTAATCAAGGCTCCATTCATTTATTTGAAAAATACTGTAATTATCATTAAAGTTTCCCACAAATAATTTGTTAGTTCAGAGCTTATTGCGACTGGTTATAATTTAATGTATACATGAATTAAAATTGTTGTGAAATTAAAATATTTATTCAGAAATCTTAATAATATACAAGTCAAATAGTAGATCATTTAAAGCACTATTCTAAAAATGTTCCATTTCCAAGGAATGATCACAAAGATCAATCCGAACAAACAACAAATAAATAAATTCAAACAATATATAGAGCATGGTCTTCATACTGCCTAAGACAATCTGAAGAGGCCAAGTCGTTCTCTACATCGTGGAGCCATCGTCACCTGCAACAACCTCTGCGCCTATCATATGGTGGCTCTTCTTTCAGAGATCACTGTGACCGAGCCAGCGACCAAAAAAAAATCATATACAAAAAGATTAGGTAGAGATGAATATTAAAAACTTTTTTGTTTCTTGTACAATTCTGCAGAAATATATTATCAAAGCTCCCCTTCTAGTCGATCAAACATTAATATTTAAATAACAAAGAATTATTCAGTAATTCTTTATTTAAGCTCAGAATACAAAAAGCCGAACACAACTGCTGTACAACAATACAGTCACATCACGTATAAGGCAGATATAAAGCCTAAATAAAGTCAACAATACGAGGGCTGTCATAAAAGTTTTTCAGAAAAAGTATAATAAAAAATTAAAAGTTTTCATCAAAAACTGCTTTATTGCTTTACAAAATATTCGCCTTTAACATCTATATACACTTTTGCATACGCTCAAACGATTTATCGAAACACTTTCGCCAGACTGAAATAGATAGATCCAAAACATGGTTTTTGAACGCTTCAACCGCTTCTTCAGGCGATAAAAATCGTTGTCCACGCATCTTATCTTTAATTTTTGAGAACAGGAAGAAGTGATTGGGTGCCAAGTCGGGGCTGTAAGGCGGCTGACTCATCAATTCGATCGTTTGAGTGCTCAAATACTCGCACTATCGTGATGCAAAATGATTCGCCGTTTTATGTTGTTTTCTCTCAATTGACTGTCTTTTGATTTTCAAGAGCTATAGTAGCCACATGACTGGTTTTCGTGAAGAATCACGCTACCATTTGTTTCCAACAAATGTTGGCTTTTCTTCGAATTGGAAGACCCAAACAGTCGATTGCCGTTTTCTTTCCGGCTAATACGCAAATATCCATGACTCGTCACCTGTTACGATCTTGTATACGTTTTTGTAAGTACCTCCAACGAATTTTTCAAGCATTTGGCGGCACCAATCGACACGAACCTTTTTTTGTGCGTCTGTCTACAAATGTGGTATCCAACGTGCACATAGCTTCCGCACCTTTAAATGTTCATGTAAGATCGTATGTACGCTGATGTTACTAATGACTAGGCATGCCTCGATTTCACGATAGTTCACATAACGATTCTCTTGAATCAGTTTTCTCACAGCATCGATGTTTTCTGGCACAATAGCTGTTTTTGGACAACCTTCACGAGGCTCGCCTTTGAGTGAACGTAAATCGAGTTTAAATTCATTGTACCAATTATAAACATACAAACACATAACAAAATGTAACTTTTAATACTTTTAAAAGATTATTATAAATTCAAATTAAACAAAAAAATCGAAATGCTGGTTTGCTTCAAGCAAATATTTAGCAATCATTTCTTTTGAGTACTGTGCTTTCTCTTAAATTATGAAGAATCATGTCCTCCATCATGTCCTCCATGCGAACTTCATTTTGTTGAGCAAATCTAAGCAAATAGTAAAGCTGTTAATTGCGTCGTCTATTTGTTGATGATTAATTATGACGTCTTCATCGTTTTCGTCATCAGAACTTGGTGGCGCTTCTTGACAATTTCATGCATTGATCCACTCATTGACTTTATTTGTGGAGTATTCATCTTCGTGTGGTATTTGTGCCAGCAATAACTGAATAGCTTCTAGCTCTGACTTGGAACGCTGTAAATTATTACGGAGTTCAATCAGTGGTATGTCGTTCTCAGAATCCCACATCACAGAGCTTTGTCTCATTTTCAAGACATTCCAGCTATTTTTAATTGTGGTTTGCTTAAGACCACCCCAAGAATTAGCCAAAAACTACACTAATTTTTTCAGATTAAAATTGTTTCTTGCCGATTGCATATTGCTGTCGCCGACCGCTACAATATGTGACAATAAACTCTTTTTATATAGTTTATTTTGATCATATATGTATGATGTTTTGGTTGGAGAAGAGCGGTGCAGTTGAGTGGGAGGCATATTATTGTTAAACTTAATCCATCAATTAATAAATTGGAATCACGAGGGTGACAAGCAAAAAGAACCGACTTTTGTGAAAGATTTTGAGATCGAAAGAACTGCTTTACCTAAAACTAAAAAAGCTAAAATTAATTAAAACTTTTAAGTTTAATTTAAAAATATATGAATACCTCGGGAACAAATGTGGTCTCTAACCAAATTTGAAATAAAACTATGGTTAGATGAGCATTTTTAAAAGCTCTTGGTTTTTTAGCCTTACCGATGACAAAGAGTTTAATTTTGTGCGTTCCTGAACTATTGGCATAAGGTAAAAATGTTATACGTTGTTTAATTACCTTCCGTCCTGGAGCTGTTTTTTCCGAAATCCTTACCAACGTCTTCACAACATTTTTCAAAACAGCCCACTTTCATCGGCATTGTAGATTCTGTCGTTCGTCACATTTAATCCGTTTATTCTTTCATGGAATTTAGCAACAAATAAATCAACTTACCTGGCTGTTATTTGAAAAAATTTTCACCAACAATTTTTAGTAACCGAATTCCATACCATTTTTTGAAATTGTTAAGCCATCCACTGCTTGCAGAAAATTTTGAATCGGTTTCTTTAATTTTATCATGTAGCTTTATTACTTTTTCAGATAAAATACGAAAGGAAATCGGAATATGATTAGCTCTTTGGTTACAAAACCATTTAGACAAGGTTTCTTCCATTTTTAAGAATTCTGGAGATTTAAACACCTTTCGATTTGTGGGACCCACGTCAATACAAATTTATTTTTTTTTCGATTCCGTGCGATAGTCGATCGGTGCACTAAATATTGTGCTGCCAATTTACCGGCCGATACACCTATTTATAGGGTTTTTAAAATTTCCTGTTTTTGTTTCATCGTAAGAAACGTTTTTTTTAACTTATGAGAGGGCATTATTAGTATTTTTTAACAATTAAAACAATTTGAACTTTCACTTTTCACTTTGTTCACCACTGACTACACTGCACAAGAAAATATTATAAATGTAAATTATCGTACGCAGAAATAAAAAAGAAAATGTAAGAGAAAGATCGAAAATATGTAATTGAAATTGAATTAATATTTTTTTAAATTAACAGATATGGAATATTCTTTATAAATTATAGTTTTGTTTGATCATTCCTTCTCTGATCATCGATATGTAACATTCAGCCTTAACGTTTCCCCTGCTACCCAAAAAGCTTTTAGGAATCCTAGAAGGACAAACTGGAACATGTATAGGGAAATACTGAAAGAGTTATTCACACTGGGGGCCCGTGAGCCGCCAGCGACAGCGGAGGAGCTGAATTGCATAGTGAACACTTTCACTAGTGCCTGCAACCGGTCCTTTAATGCTGCTTGGCCAATAGTTAAGCACAGGGGCATGCTAAAACCTATACATGGTGGTATAGGGAACTGGCGACCTACCGAAAGGCTTGTAGGAAAGCTTTTAAAAAAGCCAAGAGTACGAGAGAGGCTCAAGATTGGGACTCCTATTAAGAATTAAGGAAGGCACTAAGGAGGTCGTGGAGACTCTTCTGTGATAAAATGGAAGAAGTCTCTGAGACCTCCCGTCTTAGAAAGAATGTCTACTAATCCGACCAGTCTCAGTTATCTAATTTTATCGGACGGATCTTGGATTGTATTACCATGAAGCTGTGAGGACTTGACAGAGACTAGTACTCATCGAGAAATACATTCATTGCGTATAGTAGTTCTCTTAACTAAAAAAACGGATCATATGGGAACTAGAAGGGTTCAAACCTTATAAATCGGCTGGTCCTGACCGAATTATACCAGCGGAAATTCAAAACAACTCGTCGATTATTATTCCTTGTCTGGAAGTAATATTCAAATGATGTTTAAAGTTGGTCTGTATTCCTAGGAGGTGGGCAGAACACAGGGTGATCTTTATTCTGAAAGTGGGAAATAGCTCACATGGCTCAAAACCCTGGAAAGGCTGATAGACGTTTATATACGACCAAAATTAAAGTCTAGTGACGGAGCACAGTCTCAACATGCGCATTGTAAAGGGAAATCGGTGGACACGGTTCTACATGCCCTGGTACGTACTATTGAGAAATCAATATTCTCGCAAGAGTTTTGTATGATGCGTTCCTTGATATTGAGGGCACTTTTAGCAATGTAAGGACGGATGCAATTCTGGAGGGGTTGTCGCTCCTTGGGGTGGATTACCCTGTAAGTGGGTTAATCAATCACATGCTGAGCAGCAGGATGGTTAACTCGGAGCTGGGGGAATCCATCATTAGAAGACGGGTGGCTAAGGGAACCCCGCAGAGAGGCGTCCTGTCCCCTCTTCTCTGGAGATTAGATTCTGGGGGTCCGAACTACTTGCCCTTCAAGAGGATCTTGGAGGAGTGGGGCGTTATCGGAAACAGAAGCATTACAGTTCTTTGTGGATAGCTCCAAGCTACACGGTAAAGTAAGAGCTGGAGTCTTCTGTGATAAATTGAAAGTAGGTCAAACAGTTTGTCTCCCTGATTACTGCAGCATGTACCAAGCAGAGGTGATAGCGATTGAGGAGGTCTTGACATGGTTGAGACATAATGTGGTATCCTCGATTGATATCGCAATTTATGTGGACAGTCAGTCAGCAATCAACTTGCTGGAAGCAGTTTCTCAGGCATCAAGGGTGGCGTTGGGTTGCCACTGATCTCGAAATGACATGAGTGAGCATTTCAACATCCGGATAGTGTGGGTCCCAGGCCACTCAGACGTCATGGGGCGACTGCAGGGCGATCGAACTAGCTAGGCATGATACAACTCTCCTACTGCTATTGGAAAATTTGGGGAGGCCTATTAAGGCGCTCAAGACAGCACTCAAAAAAGAGGCAATAGCCTCAGCGAACAAAAGGTGAAAGAACACTCTCACGTGTAGTGTAGCAAGACAAGTCTGGCCAAAGCTGTACTTAAAACGCTTAAAGACACTAATCTCCCTACGGAGACGCGAATTAAAAACGATCGTGGGGATACTCACAGGACAATGCCTACGTGGACCTGCGAGGAGGCTAGGTCTAGAAGCAAATGATTTCTGCAGAAGCTGTATGGACGAGAAGGAGGTAGTACACTTCCTATGCTGATACCCGGCGTTAGCACAAAAAGACATAAACATATGGGTAGGTTCTCAATGGACAGCCTACATAAGTAGCTCTAACTGGTTCGTAGTAGCTATAAGAGTAATAGGGAAGTAAGATTCTGTGATATTACAATGGACCGTTACCGGTCTAAGTGTGCCATAGCAGCCACTGTAACCTAACCTAACCTAACCTAACCTTGATTAAAATTTTTGACTTGAATTAATTTAAAAAAAATCATTTTTGATAATAACTTCTGTTAAATCGAGCATATGTGCTACGGAAATCCTGACAAATAAAGGACATATCTAAATCACATGAAATACATAACTTTCTACAAATCTATCCATCTATAAATGTATATAACTCTTACATTAATTAGATAATATAGCTTAAATTATTTATATTGTACTTACTGCCTCATCGACATGATCACCCTGTGATATCCACTGTTCATGAATTACTTTACCAGTTTCATGTCCCTTATTAACCGCCATCCACATATACTTTATTTTTATATATAATTGTAAAACGGCCAAAACACATCCAACGGCAGAAATTTGTACTATTTGGAATCTATTCAGAATACTTTCGTCAAACAGAATTAGTACACTCAAAAACTCCGTAAACAATACGCATAAGAACAATGCAGAAAATTCGAGTAAAATCAATACTTGAAATACTTGAAAATTTGATTTTAATGTACTGGTAATTTTAGAATGTATGTACGACAGTTTTACGATTTCATTCGATTTGGTTGCAGAATTTTGATGGCTATTTAAAATTCCAAACAATTCTGTGTTGACTATATCATAAAAATGAATTAAATTGATGGCCGTGATAAGTGATTGTGACGATAGGAGAAATATTAAGAAAAATGTAATAGACGAGCAAACGAGATCGATCCCGGTAAACGAATTCCATCCGATTAGGCTAATATTTAGGATGTGTCCTATAAAAAACATCCATTGGAATATCACGATGGTCAGGACAGCGGTTCTATAGTATTTGGCACTATGCGATACATACTTGTCCTGGAAATGTTGGTGCACAATGTCGTTACATTTTATGATTTTGTTAAATAGGGCTATAATTTGGTTTTGCATCAATAACGGGATTAAAAAGCATGTTACATTGTTTAAATAATATATGCCATAATTCACGAAGATATTTTCGAATCTTAAGATAAAGCTATGCTTGCGTTGATTGTTGAATTGTTCCCAAAGCTGATAAAAACGATAGTTTAGCAAACAGCCAATTATGATTGTGTAAATATTTGACAGTATGCTACGTTCCAATATTTTATCCGCAAAATTATAACTATATGGTGCTATACTAACAATTCTTGCTAAGAAATAGATGTATCCATACAAAAATTTGTAATACTTGTACGTGAACTTTGCCATCGGAACGTGTGAGAGCACTGTTTTCATAAAAATAATAGTAAATACTAATGTAATAAATTAATCAACATCATTACTAATGTAATGATGTTGATTAATTTATTATCTAATTCATTATGTGTCAAACTGTCAACATTTACCATGTCATTAAATATATCGTAAAACTCCTCAATTTAGGTAGAACTTACGGTAAGGCTAATTATAAAACCGAGCTGTAATTCTGCCAACACTATTTTATATTTTATGAATTTTTGATCAGATTGGCAATCACCACGACGCTACTAAACTATCAAAATAAAATCGTTTTATCGCAAAATTGTCTTCAGCGACGAGGCTCATTTTTGCTCATTAAAACGCAAAATTATCGCATAATGGAGTAAGATCAATCCAGAAGAGGCCGTGCAGAATATAAACTACAGTATATATAATTCACAAAAATGTGTGGTGCGGCTTAGTTTACACGTTGGTTTCATCGGATATTATATCTTCAAAAGAAAAAGCCGCAGATTACGTTACAATCGAAAGAGATCATTACCAGATGATCAATGAATACTTCTTTGCAAATATGAATGACATTGATCCGAAGAAGATGTAACCATCGGCTTATTGAAATCACAACTAGGCAATATATAGATTTCGAGAAATAGACCTGTAAATTGGCCATGATCGTATGCAATTTGACACCACGATTTGAAAAGATTTACTACTATAGCATGGTTTCCATTGTATGGCTATGGCCAAAATAAAATAATCAAAATAGCCAAACGAAACAGTGAAAGAAATAAAAATGTTATGATCTAAAATGTTGAAAATCTTGGATGCACGATTGAATTTCGATAATTTTTCATAGCTTAAAATGCCGAATTTCAATATTTATGAAATTTGT
Source organism: Tipula unca (assembly GCA_951394425.1). NCBI lineage: Eukaryota > Metazoa > Arthropoda > Insecta > Diptera > Tipulidae > Tipula > Tipula unca. The sequence goes on along the minus strand of OX596380.1, from coordinate 41,804,735 downwards.
GGACACCACTGGTACATATCGTATAAGTAGATACAGTCTTTAATTGTTTATGCATAGTCCTAACACAGTTATCACTCTATCGGTTCGGTGTCTTATTGATAAAACGTGTTACAGCTCATGACAGCATGAACTGTAAAAAATTTGTTTGCTTGGCTGGAACGCCTTCAAAAATGTAAAATTTGTAAATATATACTCTTTTGCGTTCGCAAATATCTGATCAGCCGTTTTAACGTTTGATTTAATAAAATCCATTATATTTTTGTCGTACATACGTATATACGGCAATGTCTACTATGAATACAGAATATTTCTACAAATAGGTAACAGATTAATTCGAAACCTCTGAAAAAAGGCTAACTAGTAGTGAATTTATGTTTTTTTTCAAATTAAGCGTCCAGTTTTCAGAGTGTTAAATAAAAATATTGCAAATTAGATGTCCCATCTTTTATGTCAAAATGTTATTCTATCTATATTGACGATTGAAGCACCACAGATCCCACGTAGCGTTTTTTTTACACTTTTTTGTTTGCCTAAATTATTCGCCATGACT